>CM034147.1:167424156-167435039 GCA_019776745.2 Taxus chinensis
ATTGAATCTCATTCCGTCTCATTTATTCCTTTTGCTCAAGCTCCTCATACTAAACATTGGTCTCAAGCCCAATTGTCTCTGCTTACTCACATTCATTTTCTAGCCTTACTTTGAGCTTAGTTTGTGATTCTTGTTATTAGGAATTTTATGCTAACACTTATGTTAATCACTCTTTGTGTGTTCACATTTTTATTTGAAGAGACTCATTTCGTACTTTGGTTTCAACATTTATTTAAAAATGTTCTTTGGTTCGACATTAATCACCACCATGTTCACCTTTTATATATTGAGAACAAGGGTTGCGTGTGAAAATTATCCATAAGACATTATAAAATGTGAGGCAAAATGCTTCAATCTATTCCACAATCATTTTTCATGTTTCTCTCAACTATGATTTTACTTGAAAGTTATAGAACCAAAAACTTATTTTCTGGGAGACACCACACTATACAAATGTGATAATCCACTAATTGGTTATGCATAATAAGAACCATTTAAATTAGAAGTTTGTCACCTATGAACTTGAACTCTAACATCCATGTTGATAACATCCTTTATCTTCACTATGTGAAGCATTGTAAACTTTTTGCGCATTATTAGGAGGATAAAAAACAACTATCTCATCAAACCTATTTAATAACTTTCACCCAAACTACTTTTTGGATTTTTTGCATTGCTTTTTCATATATATCAATCAATATTTTGTTATCGTCCACTGATTCCCTCTTTTTTTATATAGATCTTCAACTTCTCTAGCCAAGAAAATGGTAGTTCCTTGATCTTTTGCTTCGTGCAAACTTGTCACACTAATTGCTTTGACTAAGTCTATCAGTTATCTTTGCAAATAAACCCTTTACACCAATCTCCAAATATTGTAAGTAAATTTCTTCACTTGAAGTGGCCATTTCTATTGCTTTCAAATTGTTAGAAACCTTGAATTTATCAATTTGGAATCTCAGAGGGGGATTAAGGCCTAGGCAAACTAGGCAACTGCCTAGGACGCTAACATTTAGGGGGCGTTGATTTATTTTATTTTACTATAGTTTTTATAAAGAGTATATTAATTTATTAGTTCCATATATGCTAGTAGTAGTTAATTTCCAACCTTACATACCAATTCAATTCATTTAATTCAAAATAAAATTAAAATTACATAATTATATTTAGAATATGATATTTAGGAGGCCTCAAATCTTTATGCAAGTTCCTTTGTTGTAGGATTATTAAATGTAATTCATACTCATGTATTTTTCTTACTTTGTATTGTTTTGAAGTCTTGGAAGTTTTTTGGAGGAGAGATCAAGCAAGGTGAATATGTAAAGAACATGGGAAAAAATAGTTGGGAAATATCTGACAAAAGGAGGATTTTAATAGACTATATGTTAGAGAATTAACTGGTATTTTATGCAATAGTAGCTACAAAAAAAATTATTAGGAATTTTTTCTTGGATGATAGACGTATAACATACCAAGTAATATAATATTTGGTCACGGATAATTATTTTTTCTACCATAGATTTAATTTATTTATAGAAGGTGTTAGCTCTAGTATTGCTTAGGGTCCTCAAAACCCTTAATTCGGTGTGTGGAACATCAAGCCATGAACATGCCTTTCTAATTTTTCTTTGGCTTCCAGGAAAATCTCAAGTTATTGTGAATAACTTATACTTCCCTTCGGTGTTGATAACTTATTTTTAAATAATTTCACTTTCTTCACTACTGGTAGAATTTTTTTCTTCTAATGGTTCCTTCTAGTTAGCAATAATAGGGTCTTGTTCATGCATAAGTTTCCAGTCTAGAGCTTCAAGTAAATGATCTCGCAAAACAACTATTTGTTCTATCATTTACTCCTGCTCTCCACCCTCATGAATTCTTGAATCCTTCCTCAATTACTCCATCAAATTTTCTTGTGGATTTCACCTAACATAGTTTACCCTCTCCAAAATCTCCTCTACAGATGATAATCGATATTTCAAAGTCATCTACACCCTCTTGTGTCGTTTTAGACGCATGTGTGGGAAGGATTTAATTTTTATCCGATTAGCAAGTGTTTTGGATGGTGATGTGGGAGTGAACTCACACTTTACCTTCCATCAATTGCTAGTTTAATTAATTAAACCAATTAATTGACTTTTTTATAAAATTAGCATCATTAATTTAATAATTAAATGTAGATTTTAATTAATAAAATTATAACGTTAATTATATACGAATTTAATAACATTAATTAAAACTTAAATTAATTATAATTAATAACGTTAATTTAATTATTTAAATTTAATTAATTAAAAACATTAATTAACTCAATATCATAAATTAATAAATTTTAAATAATTAAATTAAAACCATTACTTTAATGTTTAATATCATTTTGTGAAGTTAAGAGGGTATGCGAGGAAAGGTGGGATAATAGTGATGGCGAGAAATCGACAATGTAGTGTTGCTATAATTAACAACCACTTCATCAGGGAAGTTGGAAGACAATAGCTTCATGAGATGGTGTGGGTCATTCGATTATTAAAACATATTGGCATAAACAATTTCAATTTTTTTCAAAATTTTAGCAATTAAAATGTTGGGACAACAAGTGGCTCTTATTGGGGACAATGAATCTTGAGGATGCATCAATAAACCCAAAATACATATTTGTTACTGAAGCAATTCCTTATCCATGTGGTAGGAATTTATTGAAGACAATACCAACACTGGGAAAATAGGAAAAATAAAACAAATGGGAAATGGAAAGACAACTTATGTAGAAGGAATGATAAAAGGGAAAACAAGGACTATATAAACCCATTGACAAGTTCAAAGAAATACAATCCCTTGCGGAAAAGTGATTCACATTTATTAGTATCCCAGAATTGGAAAAGAGTGAACTTGAACCAGTTGATTGAAGCAGAATCTACTTTAGAAGAAGAATAATTGAGAACAAAACTCCATCTCTGCCTTGAATAAGATTGTTGAATTCTCACAAGTTAGGAGCTGATAGGTTGGACCGTGTGAAAGAATCCTTTTTCCAAATGGATAAGAGTATTTTTCCTCATTGTTTCAAAATTCCATCCTCTTTCCAACATATACATAGAATGATTCCTTCACACTTTACCTATTTCATGTCTGGAGTCAACTTGTGCATAACTCTATCATCTTTATGGTGCCTACTTCATTCCTCTTCAAATTTAGCAAAAGGCCTTTGGATTGCTTCAGTGTTTCCTTTTGTGAGTAGATATTTCTGCAAAGAATGATAATCATGTGTTACTTTCTCAAACTCATTTAACTTGCAATGTTGGGAATAGTTCTCATTTTCCATTTCAGCATTTGAGATGAGATTTTCAATGGTTCTTCCTTCATCATAACATGAGATGAGATCTTGGGATGCATCCATGTCTCCTTGTTCTATGTGTATACCTATTTCATCATAAGAATCACATACCTCAATGGAAGGTGATATTTCTTCGTATGAATCTCCATCAAGATTACAGTCTTCATCAAGAGTCTTTGAAGTTTTATTTGAAAGGTGCTCTTCGAGATCAACAGCTCCACTTGATGAGTGAAGATCTTCATGCATTCCACAAAGCATTTCCAGTTCTTCATACTTGTATTGTGGTTTTTCCACAAGTTGACCTACTTCATGATTGAGAGCATGATTTAATTACCCATGAATCACTTCTTGAAGCTTTGACAAGTAATCCAATTTGAGTTATTTTTTCACATCATCATCGTATGCCATGAACTATTCGAGGGGAAGAAAAAGAAAGGGAATGTTGTTGAGCTTTTCACTAAGCCATTGTTTAGATGCAAATTAATTTTATCCATCATCTTTGTCTTCATCATGATGTATGTATGTTGAACTAGGAAGTATTTCCCGAACATCTTCATAGATTTCATCTTTCAATGTGTATACTTTTCCTTGAAGGTTTTGGAAGAAACCTTGGAAAATGTTTGTATCAATTATCTCAACTTGCATGCTCATCTTAACATCAAAAAATCCTATGATAACATTATTATTCACCTCAATAGAATCCACAATCTCATCACACAAGTCTTCATCATGATGATACATATGTGTTGCAAAAGAGAGTGCTTCTTGATTATCTTCATAGTTTCCGTTATTTAATGAGTATGACATTTGAAATTTAAAATCATCATTTGACTTATCTTTACGGTGGTCATTGAATTCTATAATGAGAATTTGAATTTGAGAATGAATGTAAACGAGGTGATTCATGATCTTGAAATTCTTGAACATGAATGTTTTGGATTTTTCTTTAAGGTACATGTATGTTATCGATGAGAGATCTTCTTGAGCATCTTTATGCCTTATCTCTACGAAGGATTTTGATTCTTGAACTTAAAATCCATAATTTTATTCATCTTCATTGAACATGATGGAAGAAACTTCCATATTTGGGATAGTATGCAAACAACGATATTTGGGAACTCAGGATTCTTTTCACATCAAACTTAGCACTTCATGAGGAGAAAGAATTACTAGAACATCTTCAAATTTTCTTCATCTCCATGATTTTGAGCTCACAAGAATCATGGAAAGAATCCTCGTCACATGATGATATGTCAGATTCATCATTTCTATATTCACCCTGCAAATGATACACTTTAAAAATATATATTATCATGTGGGGTAAGTTCACCAATTTGGGGGGCCAAAGGGGGGTCTTAAGTGGACGTTTTTTTTATGAAAATAAAAATCTTCAACTTTTACGAGTTATTTGAAATAGTTACACTAAAAGTTGGAAGATGTTGTAAGAACATGAATATAACATTTGAGTCTAGTTTCTAAGTTACTAAATTTTATTGAAAACAGTTAAGTTTAAGTGAGTCAAAATAACTAAATACTAACAGGTGCTCATGTTTTTGTTAAAAAACATAGTACAGTGTCTTTCATGCCCCCCCACCATTTTTTTAGCACTATTTAGTATTTTTGAAAATTATTTGGTAGAAAGATAACTACGAACATCTAATTTGCGCTAGAATTTTTTTAGATTTTTTTAGCAAGTGTTTTTTTATAATGATTATTCCAGTACATAAATTTTAAAATTTTAAAATAACGGAGCTCTGACTGTGCCCCCCCTAACTACCTCAAAAATATCAATTTTTTAAAAATATGTATAAAATTAGTCCTAGTTTGTGCCTAAAAATTTGTATTCAATTTTGATGAGTCGAAAAAAGATACACGACAAAAGATAAGCATTTACAATCACTAAAATAGAGGTATAAAGACATAGTTTGAAATAAATATAAATGGAAACCTTTAGAATAGTCAGAAAAATATAAAAATTAAATATTTAGAAAGAGGTTAGTTTTCTCGACGTTGTAGAGAAATTTTTTTAAGAAAGATAGTGAACGTTTTTGTAGGATTTAGGCATGGTAGAAGTGAGTTTTTTACATATTTTGTCAAAAACAAACATGTTATTGTGTAGTGTAGGTCCAAGGCATAGGTTTGGGAAACCAAGGAAATTCCAAGTCTGTAAATTCTAGGTTTGGAGTCATAATAACTAAACGCATACGCGTTTCACCATATGGGTCACTATGCACCTTATGGAACTAGTCTCATAGCTCCATGAGTCACGGTTTAGGAGATAGTTTTTATAGTATAATTTGGTTAGTACATAGGTAATTTTTTTAGGATTTCAACATTCATCCTAAAGCTTTTAGTGTTTACATTTTACAATCAAAACCATAAACCCTACTACCCTAAACCTTGAGCCCTAAACCCTAAAACCTAAACCCTAAACCCTAAGCCTTGAGCCCTTAACTTTAAACCCTAAAAACTAAACCCTAAACCTTGAGCCCTAAATCATAAATCATAAACCCTAAACCCTAAACCCTAAACCTTAAACCTTGAGCCCTAAACCCTAAACCTTGAGCCCTAAACCCTAAACCCTAAACCTTGAGCCCTAAACCCTAAACCCTAAACCCTAAAACCTAAACCCTAAACCTTGAACCCTAAACCTAAACCCTAAACCCTAAACCCTAAACCCTAAACACTAAATCCTAAACCCTAAACCTTGAGCCCTAAACCCTAAAACCTAAACCCTAAAACCTAAACCCTAAACCCTAAACCCTAAACCCTAAACCTTGAACTCTGCAACCTAAACATAAACCATCAACCCTTAACCTGAGCCCTAAACCTTAACCCTAAAAACAAAAATAATAAACCCTAAACATGAACACTAAATCCTAAACCCTAAACCCTAAACCCTAAACCCTAAAACCTAAACCCTAAACCTTGAGCCCTAAACCCTAAAACCTAAACCCTAAACCCTAAACCCTAAACCCTAAACCCTAAACCTTGAGCCCTAAACCCTAAACCTTGAGCCCTAAACCCTAAACCTTGAGCCCTAAACCCTAAACCTTGAGCCCTAAACCTAAACCCTAAACCCTAAACCTTGAGCCCTAAACCTAAACCCTAAACCCTAAACCCTAAAACCTAAACCCTAAACCATAAACCCTAAACCTTGAGCCCTAAACCCTAAAACCTAAACACCAAATCCTAAACCCTAAACCCTAAACCATGAGCCCTAAACCTAAACCCTAAACCCTAAACCCTAAACCCTAAACCTTGAGCCCTAAACCCTAAACCTTAAACCCTAAAAACAAAAATAATAAACCCTAAACCTTGAGCCCTAAACCTAAACCATAAACAATAAACTTTAACCCTAAAACCTAAACCCTAAACCTTGAGCCCTAAACCCTAAACCCTAAACCCTAAACCCTAAACCTTGAGCCCTAAACCTTAAACCCTAAACCCTAAACCCTAAACCTTGAGCCCTAAACCCTAAACCTTGAGCCCTAAACCCTAAACCCTAAACCTTGAGCCCTAAACCTAAACCCTAAACCCTAAACCCCAATCCTTGAGCCCTAAACCTAAACCCTAAACCCTAAACCCTAAACCATAAACCTTAAGCCATAAACCCTAAACCTTAAGCCCTAAACCTAAACCCTAAACCTTGAGCCCTAAACCCTAAACACTAAATCCTAAACCCTAAAACCTAAACCCTAAAACCTAAACCCTAAACCTTGAGCCCTAAACCCTAAACCTTGAGCCCTAAACCCTAAACACTAAATCCTAAACCCTAAACCCTAAACCCTAAACCCTAAACCTTGAGCCCTAAACCCTAAACCTTGAGCCCTAAACCTAAACCCTAAAACCTAAACCCTAAACCTTGAGCCCTAAACCCTAAACCCTAAAACCTAAACCCTAAACCCTAAACCCTAAACCCTAAACCCTAAACCCTAAACACTAAATCCTAAACCCTAAACCCTAAACACTAAGCCTTGAACCCTAATCCTAAACCCTAAAACCTAAACCCTAAACCCTAAACCCTAAAACCTAAACCCTAAACCCTAAACCCTAAACCCTAAACCCTAAACCTTAAACCCTAAGCCCTAAACCCTAAACCCTAAAACTTGAGCCTTAAAACCTAAAACCCTGAGCCCTAAACCTAAACCCTAAACCTTAAACCCTAAACACTAAATCCTAAACCTAAACCCTAAAACCTAAACCCTCAACCCTCAACCATGAGCCCCGATCCCTAGGAGGAGGACAATTACAATCCTCATTTTTTCCATAGGACAGGAATCCCATTAAGGGAGCAATCCTCTATCTACAAAGTGAGGATCTCATTTTAGTAAGAAGTAGCAAACATCATAGAGTTGATTCGTGGTCACTAAAGTGAATAATGGACCAAATTTTAAAATTTCGATACCAATTCAAGCATGTGGTTAAGGGCCAAATCCAATCCATAAGGTCAAAAACCTACAAAAGGCCTATATGTTTTCGCAAAAAAAAAAAAGACCAACTATAATATATATGGCCTGAAGGTTTTAGGTTCATTGTGAAATTTGAAAATGAGTAAGTACTGACCAAATTTGTTTTGAAAAAAAATAAACTATCTTCTAGATAATAACTGTCAGAAGCTACGAGACCCACCTTCCATCAGGTGCAGAGAGGTGACATGTCTTCCTTTTTCCCTCATTGTTTAATTTGCCACTTCTCGTCTTGCTTATTTCCCGTCCCTTACCTAACTTCTAAATTAATAAAATAAATTGAAGTATAAACTTATACTTAACATTTTATTGTAGTACCTATGCTCCTTTAGGCCCTCCGAAATTTGTATCGCTCAAAAACGTGTATGTGTTTCATATGCCCAATAGAAAATACATGGCAGTTTAGGTTCGTGGAATTCTTGAACCTGTGAAAATAACACACAAATGTGATCACGTTTATTTCATTCCTTACAAATTTTGTCCACCTTTTTAGCTCCCCAGATTTGTGTGCACTTACCCTGTTTTCTGGATTCATTAATTGGATCCTTGAGCAATTCTTGTGTCCTGAAAAACTGGTGAGATTCAAAAATCCCTTTACCCCTCCACCCCCCGAGAGAAGGTTTAGTCAACTTCTATCTTCTAGTATTTAAAAAATTTGTGTATAATTGGGAATCTCAATTTCTCTTGTGAAGGTTGTCGACTCATTTGAGGGGAACCTTTTTTACTTTCTTCGAAAGAGGGGGTTCAAATTAGGAACACTTGAAATAGGCTAAACAATGCTCTTCTTCAATTTCCCAGAAGAAAAAATCAAGTTATCTTCTACACCAATGGCTTATTGTTGATTACATGCAAGGTCGGAATCTTCTTTATGTAGTATAATGAATTTATGGATGAAGGGGCAACAATGAAGAAACATAGGTTGATTATTCACACTAGGTTCTAATTTTGTGGGGACTATTTTTCACCAAATTGTTGAATTTTATATGAAGTTCCTCATCCTTCTCCTTCTTTATATGAATTTGAAATATTTTAGAAATAAGTGAACTGGCATGTCCATGACAACCATCTCCAAATGTTATACTAATTAGCAAACATGACAATGAGGGGTTTCAACAAAACAGTCTCACTGAAATATTTTCATACAAAAAGAATGGTGCAGTATGCACATGAAAAGTAGCAACATGATTACCCATGTTTTGTGAGTCATCTCCATAAAATTTGGGAAGTTCTTCCGAATCTTCTAAATGCAGAGGAGAATATGTTATAAATCCAAATGACTAAAAAGGTTTACTCATGGTGTGGGGGTAAAACCAATGCATTGTATTAGGTAATAAAAATATTAGGAAACTTAGTCTTCATAGAATAAATACGCCAACCTCCATTCGGTGGGAGGTTAATTGATTGGGAGGGACGAAATGATAGACACTTTGATCCCAACGGAGTCACCAAAAATTATGGCAAGATTATGTCACGGAGTTCCACCCTTTAGGTCTCTCATGGGCTCACCGGTTTTGTTGAATAAGACTGGCAACATTAGAGAGGGATCACCTATTGAAAGGGTGATCTAACCTATGCATTTAAGAGAGGGTAACTTCCTTGTATGATGTTTTTTCAGGTTTGGGATGATTTTAACTCGAAAGGAGAAAGAAATGAGAGGGGTAATGAAATGGAAGAGGAAAAAAAGCACCGGAAAGGGAAAAATGGGTGTGAGAAAAAATTAGGTGAAAAATTAGAGAGGAGCAAGCTGGGGACAAGAAACACAACATCGACTTCGTACATGCTAGAAATTACACATGAAAGAAAGAGATTGAATGCCAATATATTACAATATGTGAATGGTGCGGGGATGGGAGGGTCGGCTGGGATATACTAGACCAACCTTGGTAAAAAATTTATCTATGTATGAAGAGTGGAGGGAATTGCATGCATGAATGGATCAAGGACTCCTAAGAAGAATATTATAATTAAGGTTGTTCGAACAAGTTAATAGGCACATTTGGTGGACCATAGAGGTCAGCCCTCCGTATCACGGAGAACCCAACAATAAACATTTTGGGTGTTTTGAGATTAAAATGCCAAGGAAATGCTTGGGAATATTGTCTCAAAAGCCATGAATAGAAAACAAATGATTGGAGTAAGGAGGCTCAGAGAGGCCAAGTTGAGGAGAAATGCAATTATTACAAAGATAAGCCCCGACCCGATCCATTATCAACTAAGGCCGTTGGACCCCCAACATTATTTATACAAACCTGATATATAAAGGGGGGGTCTCATGCTCTAACATGGCTTGAGAAGGAAATCATCTGCTGTGAAAAGAATTTGATCTTCCAATGAGAGACAAAGCCGAAGTAAATTTTGATACACATCTCAGGTGATAGTACCTAGGATGAATATAATTATTAGCTAGATAAGAGAAAAAAGGTTCTTGAACACAATCAAGGATGCACCTTGCAAAAAAGGTATGTATAGAGACATCATGATGAGAGGGCCATAAGAAATGAGTGGAAATGATAAAATGGGGATCCAAGTGTGTCGAATGTGATTGGGTTTCCACCAAAGGATTTTAAAAGAATAAATTCTTATAAAACCCTAATTACATTGTAAAAATAATGCATAAGTAATGAAGGACAGATTTGACCTAAGTAATAAAGCAAGCAAAAATTAAAAATTCCTAGGGCAAGAGAAGGATAAAGTAATTAGTTGTTCATAGTAATCTAAAGTTGTACTGAGATAAGAAACTGATGAAACAGGAGGACACCATATCGTAATAGATCCCAAAAATCATAGACTGTCCAAAAAATGTCGGGACTAAGGTGCCTAGACTGGGTGAGGGGTGCCTAGGCGCTCATAGACCTCTATTGGGTGCCTATGGACTGCAAAAAAAAAAAATGTTTTTAGAAACTGATTTCTTGTAGGTCACTTAAATGTCAATGACCATCGCTTCTTGTTGCCTATTATGTCGTTGGAAGATCACCGAAGTTCACCGTAATCTACCAAAACAAATATCTCCTGGAAAAACCTCAATACACACCCAACATCTTAAAAAAAAATAGGTAAATAGCGATTCGAACTGACCCCGGTGGAACCCGATG